>JBAIZL010000002.1:386056808-386096808 GCA_036971475.1 Prosapia bicincta
TATATATATATATATATATATATATATTGTAACAAAATTATTTCATAGTTAGAATATAGAACTCAAGTCTTAAAATGCTGACAAAAAGCGGCACAGTAAAAAGGTATTTCTAAACATAAAATAATAAATATAAGGCTTGTGACTATTCAATCCTATAGATTGAATTAATATTTTTTTGTTGTGTGTTAAAAAAAACAAGGCACTAGAGGGTCGCTAAATTACCGTAAGAGAAGTTTAGGGCAATGACTTTAAGTTTGCAAAAAGTATAAGTTGACCGTCAAGGAACGGTACCAATTTTAAAATTAGAGGAGTCAACATGGGAAGTGAGATAGGGGGTTGTAAAGTGTAAAGAAGTAGTGAAGACAAACGAGTCCAGGAACTGCCGACCAATCTTCGAGGTGAGGAGAGAGAGAGAAAGAGAGAGCGCGAGTCCAAGAATACCTTCATCCCAACCGTAAAGAAGTCCTAGGATAACTACGCACGTTCTGTGAGCCACAGATATAAAATTAAATACATTACTTTTATTGTAATAAGTAATTAAAGTTTCAGCCAGCCCGCAAAACAGTTTTTCGAAAATCTAAATATTAAGAGCATAATAAGTTTTTATCAATAACTCATTATTAAATTCTTCATTTAATTAATTTTTCATCCAGATTACAGTGACCTCTTAAACGACCCACAGTATAAATAACTATATTGTATTATTAATTATCAAGAATTAATTAAAACTTGAGTTCAGCTGGATACTGTCACCGACCCACGGACGACCCTGTGTGCAGAAATGAGTCACGCTCGGTTCTCCGTTCTGCGCATACGCTGTCGATGTATTCCAGACAACCTAGCGGGACGGTAGTTTTATAGTAGTTATATTTTAGTAAGTAGATAGTTTTGTGAGTTGGAAGTTTTTCTAATTTGTTAAGGATTTCAGTACAGTTTATCCTGTACATTACGAGTAGCGCTCGAGAAAAAAGGACAGACTATTCGCAGCAGTGAACGGGAAGTGATAAGAAACGTTAATAAAGTGTCCGACCAGGAACCTAAGGAAAAAACACTGGGTCTAATGTAGGCAAAGCCACTGGAAGAGCCTTCCTGTACTGTAATGTGTCTGTGTCTACCATAAAACGCATCAGAAGAGAAGATAAAAACAGTAATGAAGATAAATTACAACACCAGGTACAAAACGTAACCGGCCAGGCTATCGCAATTGTGTAGTTGGCTCGTTTTTTTATAACCATTGTGTAGAAAGAAATTCTATTTTTTTGTAATTATTTTGTAGTTGTGTTGTAAACATTGTTTTAAAGGGTAAATTAAATTATAGTTAGACACCTAATAGTGAGCTATTTTATATTACCTATTTAAAAGTTTCCAAAATATATTTGTTTGTATTTATTTAAAAAAATAATTATGGTAAACAAAAAGTAAAAATCAAAATAAATTACCATTATATATATACACACACACACACACACACATATATATATATATATATATATATATATATATATATATATATATATATATATAAACTGACTATACCGGCGCTTTATTATTAGAGCAGTATTGTAAATGTAGGAAATTAAAATAAAAGCGAAAAATATAGAATTTGAGAAATATAATATAATCATTGCGGTAATTTTTATGTAGAAAAAACTAGAAGGAAACTGAGAGAAATGTGCACCTAAATAGAAGCCTAATGCTCTTTAGGTATGCTCCTTTGGTTGTGTATGTGTGTACGCATACGCGCCAGTGCGTGTATGCTGGCTAACAATAAACAGTTTCGCTCGACTTTAATTTACAGCGCCAAACGACACTTTTTAGAGTTACATAAATCCCGAAAGGAGGAAACAAATTTAGGGTGACGGAGAAAAAAACTGCACTAACCACTCCAAAGTAAGGTAAACAACCCCTGTAAAGTGCGTCGTACCTCACCCCGCAGTGACAAATGTGACCACATCTCTGGTGGACTTTTGTGGCGCCTCGAGACGGCGAAACACCGACAACTCGGTCGCAATTACTTATTGAGGATCGCTACGGATTTATGTTGCGTTGTTTAAAAGCAATCTTTCGAAAAAGTGTTTTTCTGTTCAAGCATTATACAGAAGAGTCTGTTGAAAAAGAGGGGCTAGGTAGCTGGTTTTATGGCTAGTTTAAATACTTTTTACGAAGTCATTCTAACTTTCATTGCTTCCTACCACACTTTCTCCATTCGAGTAATAAAATATGTTTACACCCTAAAAATATAAATAATTTCCATGATAATTAGTAATCATTTCGTCATTTTTACGAAAACTGTTTTTACACCGGAACCCCAAAACCGTTCGAAATTAACTTACTTGCTTATCCTGGATCTTGGACATTCGACAAAATGTCATGCGGGAGAAGTAGAAAAAACGTTGGAGAAAAAAAAAGAATATTACCTGCCATTTTTTTGCAAAGAACACAAAGATCGATTCTTATGTGGGGCAACTTCACTCTAGCGTTTAAAACCAAACCCCCACGTATTCGACCTCAAACTCGTGATTGCTTCCCGATTGCCTAGCGGACCCACGATTCGAGTTATCAGTCTGTATGAGTATGTAAGGCCTGGACTGGTGACAGCTCTACCCCCTGTGACTCCAAAAAGACACTTTGGTTTCGAGAACTACTCGGAGCCAATAGAACCTTCAAGGTATTCCGGTGGCCAATACAACAGCTAGGCCTTACTTCAATATTCCGTCTGATTAGTTTGCTCCAGACAGTGCATTAGGTGTTGTATTCACTCTTGGTTGGCCTTACCTAAGATCCGGACATACAGACATGGTCTTATTCTGTCTGATTAGTTTGCTCCAGACAGTGCATTAGGTGTTGTATTCACTCTTGGTTGGCCTTACGTAAGGTCCGGACATACAGACACTGTCTTATTCCGTCTGATTAGTTTGCTCCAGACAGTGCATTAGGTGTTGTATTCACTCTTGGTTGGCCTTACCTAAGGTCCGGACATACAGACACGGTCTTATTCCGTCTGATTAGTTTGCTCCAGACAGTGCATTAGGTGTTGTATTCACTCTTGGTTGGCCTTACGTAAGGTCCGGACATACAGACACTGTCTTATTCCGTCTGATTAGTTTGCTCCAGACAGTGCATTAGGTGTTGTATTCACTCTTGGTTGGCCTTACCTAAGGTCCGGACATACAGACACGGTCTTATTCCGTCTGATTAGTTTGCTCCAGACAGTGCGTTAGGCGTTGTATTCACTCTTGGTTGGCCTTACGTAAGGTCCGGACATACAGACACTGTCTTATTCCGTCTGATTAGTTTGCTCCAGACAGTGCATTAGGTGTTGTATTCACTCTTGGTTGGCCTTACCTAAGGTCCGGACATACAGACACGGTCTTATTCCGTCTGATTAGTTTGCTCCAGACAGTGCATTAGGTGTTGTATTCACTCTTGGTTGGCCTTACCTAAGGTCCGGACATACAGACACGGTCTTATTCCGTCTGATTAGTTTGCTCCAGACAGTGCATTAGGTGTTGTATTCACTCTTGGTTGGCCTTACCTAAGGCCCGGACATACAGACACGGTCTTATTCCGTCTGATTAGTTTGCTCCAGACAGTGCATTAGGCGTTGTATTCACTCTTGGTTGGCCTTACCTAAGGTCCGGACATACAGACACGGTCTTATTCCGTCTGATTAGTTTGCTCCAGACAGTGCATTAGGTGTTGTATTCACTCTTGGTTGGCCTTACCTAAGGTCCGGACATACAGACACGGTCTTATTCCGTCTGATTAGTTTGCTCCAGACAGTGCATTAGGCGTTGTATTCACTCTTGGTTGGCCTTACCTAAGGTCCGGACATACAGACACTGTCTTATTCCGTCTGATTAGTTTGCTCCAGACAGTGCGTTAGGCGTTGTATTCACTCTTGGTTGGCCTTACCTAAGGTCTGGACATACAGACACGGTCTTATTCCGTCTGATTAGTTTGCTCCAGACAGTGCATTAGGTGTTGTATTCACTCTTCGTTGGCCTTACCTAAGGTCCGGACATACAGACACGGTCTTATTCCGTCTGATTAGTTTGCTCCAGACAGTGCATTAGGTGTTGTATTCACTCTTGGTTGGCCTTACCTAAGGTCCGGACATACAGACACGGTCTTATTCCGTCTGATTAGTTTGCTCCAGACAGTGCATTAGGTGTTGTATTCACTCTTCGTTGGCCTTACCTAAGGTCCGGACATACAGACACGGTCTTATTCCGTCTGATTAGTTTGCTCCAGACAGTGCATTAGGTGTTGTATTCACTCTTGGTTGGCCTTACGTAAGGTCCGGACATACAGACACTGTCTTATTCCGTCTGATTAGTTTGCTCCAGACAGTGCATTAGGTGTTGTATTCACTCTTGGTTGGCCTTACCTAAGGTCCGGACATACAGACACGGTCTTATTCCGTCTGATTAGTTTGCTCCAGACAGTGCGTTAGGCGTTGTATTCACTCTTGGTTGGCCTTACGTAAGGTCCGGACATACAGACACTGTCTTATTCCGTCTGATTAGTTTGCTCCAGACAGTGCATTAGGTGTTGTATTCACTCTTGGTTGGCCTTACCTAAGGTCCGGACATACAGACACGGTCTTATTCCGTCTGATTAGTTTGCTCCAGACAGTGCATTAGGTGTTGTATTCACTCTTCGTTGGCCTTACCTAAGGTCCGGACATACAGACACTGTCTTATTCCGTCTGATTAGTTTGCTCCAGACAGTGCATTAGGTGTTGTATTCACTCTTGGTTGGCCTTACCTAAGGTCCGGACATACAGACACGGTCTTATTCCGTCTGATTAGTTTGCTCCAGACAGTGCATTAGGTGTTGTATTCACTCTTGGTTGGCCTTACCTAAGGTCCGGACATACAGACACGGTCTTATTCCGTCTGATTAGTTTGCTCCAGACAGTGCATTAGGTGTTGTATTCACTCTTGGTTGGCCTTACCTAAGGTCCGGACATACAGACACGGTCTTATTCCGTCTGATTAGTTTGCTCCAGACAGTGCATTAGGTGTTGTATTCACTCTTGGTTGGCCTTACCTAAGGTCCGGACATACAGACACTGTCTTATTCCATGTGATTAGTTTGCTCCAGACAGTGCATTAGGTGTTGTATTCACTCTTGGTTGGCCTTACCTAAGGTCCGGACATACAGACACGGTCTTATTCCGTCTGATTAGTTTGCTCCAGACAGTGCATTAGGTGTTGTATTCACTCTTCGTTGGCCTTACCTAAGGTCCGGACATACAGACACGGTCTTATTCCGTCTGATTAGTTTGCTCCAGACAGTGCATTAGGTGTTGTATTCACTCTTGGTTGGCCTTACCTAAGGTCCGGACATACAGACACGGTCTTATTCCATGTGATTAGTTTGCTCCAGACAGTGCATTAGGTGTTGTATTCACTCTTGGTTGGCCTTACCTAAGGTCCGGACATACAGACACGGTCTTATTCCGTCTGATTAGTTTGCTCCAGACAGTGCATTAGGTGTTGTATTCACTCTTGGTTGGCCTTACCTAAGGTCCGGACATACAGACACGGTCTTATTCCATGTGATTAGTTTGCTCCAGACAGTGCATTAGGTGTTGTATTCACTCTTGGTTGGCCTTACCTAAGGTCTGGACATACAGACACGGTCTTATTCCGTCTGATTAGTTTGCTCCAGACAGTGCATTAGGTGTTGTATTCACTCTTGGTTGGCCTTACCTAAGGTCCGGACATACAGACACGGTCTTATTCCGTCTGATTAGTTTGCTCCAGACAGTGCATTAGGTGTTGTATTCACTCTTGGTTGGCCTTACCTAAGGTCCGGACATACAGACATGGTCTTATTCCGTCTGATTAGTTTGCTCCAGACAGTGCATTAGGTGTTGTATTCACTCTTGGTTGGCCTTACCTAAGGTCCGGACATACAGGCCTTATTTAATTTATTTTTATGGCTCATATTTATTTTATGTATTTTTATTTATTACACTTCTTGTTTTTTGTCACATACATCTTCTTATTGAGATTTGTTTTCTCCAACGTCATCTGTATTCGTTTGTCCCATTTTAATCTTGGTCCCCCCTATTTATTTTTATATTTGGTTAAGAATTCCAAACTGTAAATGCTATTCATGTCTTAATCATTTTTCGTATAAATTTCTATACCAAAGTAGTTTTCGTATTTCTATTTTTTTATTTAGTGTCTCTTTTGTTTTCTTATGTTTTCATTTCGTTCCTTGTCTCTTACTGTTAGTCTGTAGCTTCTACTCCAAAACATTCCCATCGCATAAATTATCTTTCCCATTACTTTATTTACCATCCTGTCTCTGTTCAGTGAGCAACTCCCTGCTATTGTTTTAAAAGATTTGATGTTTAGTTTTGTTTATAATTGTATTACTGGCTGTATTAACGCGTCATTGTTGTCAGAAATTTAAATAACAAATTTGAAAAAGAAAACTTGAAACATAGGCAATGTCTCTATTTTGATAACGCTGTATTGATTTGCCTCAAGCGTTTTGAAACACCACAACGGCTATGAGATAACTGAAATACCATAACCTCCCTTTAGGGGATTCAATACGGAGAGAACAGAGAAACAACCCCTAATCCCCGTTCGGAGACGGCATACAGAGCGTGTGAGGTGTTCGTTAGATGCTATTGTGTTCTGGAGGAGGGAGGCGCGGTCCAGCAAATATGTTTATTGAACTGGACTTTATTGTTAAAGGTAGTACAACTTTGGTTAGAAATAGAATTTTGTGTACGGCGGGTTGCGTGCAATTTTAAGTGTTAAACTGTATTAAATGTTTAGGAAGAGTTAAAAAGAGGGTTGAAACAATTAATTGCAATACGTTGCTCGAAAAAATTACCTTTAATATTCGTCAACGAAATTTATATTTTATAATCGATTTCGGAACTTATTGTTTTGTAAGAATTTAAGCTATTTTTGCACAACTAACAGGTATTAAAATTAAAGAATTTATTTTTTTATTGTTTCAGAGTATATATATTTGGTAGAAATAAAGTTTGAAATATTTATAACAAAGGTAAGTTTAAATAAATCATAGCTGTGAGTATTTATAAGATGTTAAATTATATATGAGAATCTTTCCGAAACGGTTTCTATTAAAACAAACTTTAAAACATATTTCTTAACAACATGGCTTTGAAGATTATTCCTTAGAGATACAACTTGCGAAAATATTGCTCTGACTTAAACTTCTCTACAGAAACAAAGCCGTAACGAAAATTCTGATACAACGAATTGAAGAACGTATTTAGATCCTATATGCATGAAATTATTAAAAACATTTATTTCAGAACTATAACTCATATAAATTATAACATAACCTCATCCAGGAAAAACGATAAAGGAATGAAAATTATACATTATGTGAACAATATTAAAGTGTACAATATTAAAGTGAAAATATTGGAAAGAACCCCAATACCACAAAAATAATCAAAAATAACAAATACAAAAAGTTATTTAAGATTAAACCATTATGTACATTTCGATGACCATGTCATCATCATCAGAGGGTCTTATTTACAATACAAAATTACAATCTAGCAAACAAGAAGTTACAAACTAGAGTGATACCAATCGTAACGTACCAAGTTTATAACTTCTTGTTTGCTAGATTGTAATTTTGTAATAAGACCCTTTGATGATGATGACATGGTCATCGAAATGCACATAAGGGTTTATTCTTAAATAAATTCTTTTATTTGTTATTTTTTATTATTATTGTGGTATTGGGGTTCTTTCCAATATTTTCATTGTAATGTATTATACCACTGTGCTCTTGATATTGTGTATTAAAGTGTAAAATTTTTCATTTTGGTAATTATTTTTCTTATCTAAACAAGTAGACCATTCAATTCTTGAAAAGTCATATAAATGAAATTAGTACAAAACAAATACAGAAACAAATACAATTAAGTAAAATACAAATACAAAATTTTGATTATAAATTTTTATAATTAATGAAAAATACGTAAAACAGATAAGAAATTTATTTTATCAATGTAATAAAACAAGTAATATAAACATAAAGTTTTTATTGTAATTTAATTACCTTTTATTAAATAATTACAATTAATATAAATAAAGTAACATAACTATGCGTTAAAACAGCTGTTTTACCTCATAACCTATAAAATCAGCTGTTGTGGAATCATATTTTATCGTTTATTTTAAGCCAAATAGGACGATAAAACTCTATTGCATATCTTGCCCCATTTGTGGAAAGGTTTTCTCCCATATACAACTAAAATGAATTCATTATTAAATGTAATCATTGATTTAATATTTGAAACAACTGTATTCTTAGAATTGAGTTCTATACATGTTTCACTAAACATATATAACCTAAGTACATAACAGTTTCTATATCATAATAAGTGTCATAACTAAATAATAATAAAGGTAATAATAGGCCTACACAAAAACCTATAACCACAAATATTTTTAATCAAATCTGATGTACATTTCGGTTACGAAGTAACCATCCTCAGGGGCATGACTAACAATACTCTGAATTAATGATCATATAATTATAATAATAGATTAAGAGTTAGGAATTATAATAACTTTCAAATAATTAGTGATCATAACTAAGTATTTAAGAAAGTAGTTTCTCGGTAACCTAAAAATTGTAATTTCCGATCCTCAATTTTATGTTTAGTCAGTAAACGAGAGGGCCATGCAATATCCCCATTTCGGGAGGTCACGTGATTTTTAAACAAACGATGACAATACTCATACTTACCCGATCAGTGGTGGGAGGTTGCTCCATCCTGCTGTGAGTAGAATCGTTTGTTTTCAAATCACGTGACCTCTCGAAATGGCCTTCATTATTGCATTGCCCTCAACCTGACTTTTTCTAATGGGGTTACCTGAAAAGTAGAGTTTACAGAGATAAACCTCCTCAAACAAATGAATGTTTGAAAGAACGTATCAGACAAGAAGTTGTTCAAGTCTCTCTGCCAATGCTGCGCAGCGCAATGAGTAACATCAAGAGTGGAGGAATCTGTGAGTCCAAACGGACGTCATCTTACCAGCTATCTTTAAAAATAATCCATGTTCTACTATTTAAAAATTATTTTCCATGTATTTTATTATTATATTAAATTTTTTTTACGAAGTGATTTTTCTTAACAGTCTTTTTAAAATCAATCTTTATTATGCCTCACCGGGTTGCCTTCAAATGACCAAACGTCATCTAACCAAAATGTACACACACAATTTAAAAGTCCACGTTTTTGGTTAGTTGAAGACCGTGTATTACGATTATTTGAATGTCGCGTATTTGGTTAGTTGACGGCTGCGTATTTTGGTTAGATGAAGTTTGGTCATTTGAAGTATCACCCCGCCTCACCCTGTATATGATCAAATATATCCTTAATTTTCTATATATGAAGTTCAGTACGATTTTATTGTAATAGGTGAAGTCCAGAGATAATTTTATTCAATCTCTTTAAATCCTCGTTTTTATGAATTTTTTTAAAAATTTCTTTCAGTATCGGCTCTCAAAGGACATTCGTTTGTGTTTAATCCGCCTTTATAAAAAACTATACTTCATTTACCTTCGTTCCAGATTTTCGTCTGGATCTCCTCTGCTCTAAGACGGTGTTTATCTCAGTTCAGAATAAAATCACTCGTCCTCTATATTAGAAGCGGTTACAAGATAGCTTAGGTCTGTTTGTAACAAATATAATCATTTATCGGAAAGTTTTAGAAACACCTCATTCATAAGCGGAAATCAATTTAAATGAAACGTGATTCCTGGGAAACGACGCCAGAGTGCATTGACGCCACAGTAGCTTCTGTGTACAAGTAGTAAGCTAGGAAAACTCAAAGAAGTAAAATTTGAAAGTTTATTTACAGAAATGTTTGCGGAGATGGCGTGATTGCGTTTAATCTTGGTAAATTGTAGAGTCACAACTTAGGGTTAGTAAAACTTTCCAGGAGAAGTCAAGAAATGGGATCTTAGTGTAGTTATCTATTACCTTTAATAAAAATATATCAGTTTTAAAATCATATCTCAACTTTCAGGGTAAATCATATGATTAGAAACTAAAAACAAGTCATATTAAAAATTGTTTAAAGTCAATTCCTACTTGGGTCAACAAAGAAAAATTGTATTTTAGATACTTTTTAATAAATAATTACAAATATTATGAATGAGGTAACATAACCTATGCGTTAAAACAGCTGTTCTACCATATGATCTATAACATAAAATCAGCTGTTTCATGAAATCATGTGTTAAAATGTATTTTAATCCAAATGAGAGGAAATGCTTGAAAAAATCTATTTGAGCTTGAATGGATGAAAAAAAGTATTTTATTCACCATTGAAAATTTGACCATTATATATATATATATATATATATATATATATATATATATATATATATATATTTATATATAAGGGAGCGTGAAGTAATAGAAGGAATTGAATAAAATATTATTTTAAATAAATAAATATTCCATCAATCACAACCTATTGTATGGCTTTCTATAGGGCTGTATAGTATTTGGCTAGTGAAATAATTTTAAAGCAGGAGCCCGTTATCCCTGGAGGCAACAATTCATTCTAAATATTAAATCGAGAAAAGAACGAACACTGAACTAGAGTTTGGAGCCAATTGAGGCGTGGCGATGTTAAAACCGCTGGACGATAAATTATTGTTTTTGTACAATAGAATCAAACTTCGCGCATTTTAAATTTACGCCGGTGGCGTTCGAACATTTATTGTTTTGTTTAAAATATCTGAACATTTTTTCGGTGAATATACGTAGCGCAAATGTTGAACCAGCGTTAGTTGCGTGTATTAATAGAGACCTTTAAACAAATACTGCTTACTCATCAAACATTCGATCAATTGCTAAAGAAATATTTAAACAAGTTTTAATATTTTTGTTTATAAATTTGAGCTATTTTTAATAAAGCTTATTTCGCAGAATGCTTTACCTAATGTATTTTCGTAAAAAATGACTTCTTTGTAAAAATAACTTTACTGTGAAGTCAACTTTACTTACAAAAACATAAGTACATAAATTTAATTGGGCGCTCGCTTTGTGTGTGTGTGCCGTATATAGTTTTCCAGTAGTTACAACTTTTAAAAGCAAAAAAAATAATGTGTATTCATTCAGATTTTGAGTATTTGTTGAGGCAAGTTAGGAAGAGTCTCTTGCAATGGGAAACGTGTTTATTTATAAACTATAAGGTTTATAACTATAAGTTCAGAGGAAACGGAGAACTTCAAAAACCTGGAGTTATATTAAAATATGTATGCAAGTGAAAGGGAAAAAAGACTAAGAACGGGTTTTGAGAAGTAATTAGAAACCCTATTTTTTAACTAGAAGTCAGCTATATGAATCATTGTGTGTAGTCGTGCTTTGCGAAATTTTGAGAGGATAAAGAAGGTGAAACAGAAGAGTGTAGTAAGCGAGCACCTAGCCTCTCAGCTCTAATTTCCTTTGCCAAAGGACACAAGTTGTATGTGAAACTTCTACCCCTACGTATCCAACTCGTGACTTTCGTCCGGGTGTCTAGCGTCAGGCCCGAGGCGGAGGGGGGGATTAGACCCACGACCGTAGCAGTATGTAAGTCATTGACCTTGCTATGAGTTCTTGTCTGGTCACAAGGTCGCCACTGGGACGTAACGAGCTGCGGCTCCTCCACTTTTCCAGAACTACTGGGGACCAGTAGAACCTTCCGAACAGCCAGGTTTCCGTACCTCGATACCCTGTCTGAAAATTTCGATCCAGGTAGTGCAACCGGACCTTTATCCACTCCCGGGTGACCCTATAGGGCCGGATCCCTAGACTGGGGACTTGGTCCTAGGGGAGCATCATCCATCCCATTAGACATTGAGAGCAGAAATATGAAACAGACCAAGCCAGTTTCACGGCGACACTACAAATACAGGTCCTCAAATGGTAGAAATATCTTAACCCCGAGACATGGACGAACACTGGCCAACTGTCTCGACTAATTACACTTCTCCTGTATCAGGTAACTTACAATTCCTAAGATTGTATGAATGGTATCATCAGAAGTGTCTACTGGAATCCACTATGAGAATCATATGCCCTAACAACGTTACAGGATAATGGACCGTCGCAGTGTGCTACCTACCTTAAGGAGTCATGGGGAAGAGATCCACATGTACGAAGAAGAGAGAAATATTATAATAAGATTAAAACTTAAGAGGAAACTGAGTGTACAATATTTACTTAGAATAGGGAATAATTATGGCTCACTTAGGTACCAACGCTTACACGAAAACATTCTGCTCTCTACTGGGGCCCCTCGGAAGTATTTACTCTTTAATGGGATCATTTAAAGGTGTCTGTTCTCTTTTAGGATCATTCACAAGTTTCTATTCTCTACTGTGTCTACTTTTTTACTGGAATCATTCAAAGTTATCTGTCCACTTTTGGGATCATTCACAAGTTTCTATACCCTACTGTGGTCATTCAGAAGTGTCTACTCTCTACTGGGATCTTTCAAAGGTGTCTGTTTTTTTTGGGGATCATTCAGAAGTGTCCACTCTCTGTTGGGATCCTTTGAAGGTGGCTGTTTACTTTCGAGATCAATCACAAGTTTGAGGTCATTCAGAACTGCATACTGTCTACTGGGATCATTCAAAGATGTCTGTTCTTTTTTGGGGTCATTCACTAGTTTTTATTTCCTACTGAGGTCATTCAGAAGTATCTACTCACTACTGGGATCCGTCAAAGGTGGCTGTTCTTTTTTGGGATCAATCACAAGTTTGAGATCATTCAGAACTGCCTACTGTCTACTGCGATCATTCAAAAGATGTCTGTTCTTTTTTGGGATCGTTCACAAGTTTTAATTCCTACTGGGGTCTTTTAGAAGTGTCTACTCACTACTGGGATCCTTCAAAGGTGGTTTTTTTTTTGGGATCGTTCACAAGTTTGTATTAACTACTGGGGTCATTAAGAAGTGCCTACTCTCTACTGGGATCCTTCAAAGATGGCTGTTCTTTTTTGGGATCATTTACAAGTTTTAATTTCCTATTGGGGTCATTCAGGGGTGCCTACTCTATACTGGGATCCTTCAAAGGTGGCTGTTCGTTTTTGGGATCATTCACAAGTTTTTATTTCCTACTGGGGTCATGAAGAAGTGTCTACTCACTACAGGGATCCTTCAAAGGTGGCTGTTCTTTTTTGGGACAATTCACAAGTTTTTATTTCCTATTGGGGTCAATAAGAAGTGCGTACTTTCTACTGGGATCATTCACAAGTTTTTATTTCCTATTGGGATCATTCAGAAATGTTTACTCTCTGCTGGGATCATTCAAAACTGTCTGTTCTTTTTTTAAAAGATTCATAAGTATCTATTCCCCACTGGGGTCATTCAGAAGTGTCTACTTCCTAATGGATAATTTACAGTTGTCTATTGAAACATTCATCTGAAAACACTGGGGTCATTCAGATGTGTTTACCTTCTAAACAGGTTATTCGGAGGTGTCTACTGCCTTTACTCTACCCCCGAGTTAAATATTTTTCAAGAGGTTTAAAATTACCTGCTCAAGTTTATAACTGTATCTATGATTGAATGAGCATATATAGGGAAAACTTTAGAAATTCTCGATTGGATAAAAAAATTCTATTTTTGTTTTATTTTTTATTAAATAATTATAAATAGTATAAATAAAGTAACATAACCTATGCGTTAAAACAGATGCTCTGCCACATCACCTATAACATAAAACCAGCTGTTTTATGAAATCATATGTAGTCACTTATTTTAGGCCAAGTGGGACAAAATAACTATATTGCATACCTAGCCTTTTTGTGAACAGTTTTTCTCCCATACAAATTTAAAATTAATTCATTAAACCTAATTGTTTATTTAATATTTGAACAAACTGTATTAACATCAAGTGACATCCACTAGAAGTTTTAAAAAATGTATTTGAACTTGAGTGGATGAATAAAAAGTATGTTGTTAAGGATTGAAAATTTGAAGTAGATATATGAATTTATGTTGGGATAGTTTGATAGTATGATTTAAAATAGAAATCGTTTTGAGGAAGGAAAATATATTGGTAATGAACTATAAGATTAATCCAATAAAACAATTCAATTTTCGTTATATATTCTCTGTTATTATAAATAAAAGAGTTATAGGAAATAATAAATTATCTTCATAATAGATACTACCATTAATTTAGCTTTACTATGGTTATCATCTTACTGAAAAGTGTTTACGAAAAGGTCAATAAAAACTGCAGAAATTTAAACAGGATTTAAAATAGAAAGAGACAAAATAATCAGGAGGAAACACAATTCTAAATTATAAGGAAATAGAAATTTTAAAAAAATTGTAATCGAAACTGTTTGATATTCTTAATAATAATATTCCTAGTAATAAGTATTAACTTTCAGATAGGATAATAAAATATATCTCTCAATCTTCATTACTCATATTATCTTCAGATACATTCTTAAAAAAACACATCAAACTTGAATATTGAAAATATTTTCGACCCAAATAAGCAGAAAAAAATAACATCACCAAATAAAATGACAACTAAACGCAAACACATAGACTGACAAGCTAAGCTGGAGCAAGTTGAAGAGATGTTTTGTTCGGCGCCATTTACAAAGTGATAAATAAAACAGTCTCCCTTTATATATATATATTTGGTTGTAAGGGAAGAGGGCGTTCGGCGTGCAAAGACATGCATGGCCAAGTGGGGTGGATTCGATGATTTAGTGTGTACCGTCGATATATTGTGGCAGGGGGATATTGAAACAAAAGTATTTTGAAGAAAAATATTCTCCTTCAAGTGATGTGTTTTTTCCAGAAAGTTATTTTTTTATTAAAATGTTTTGTCTTGAAGATTCAATGAGGGAATACAGCATGATGCTTAAACTGTTCCTTTAAATATGCAATAAAATAATGATTTTATTTTGGAAGACATTTTACGGTCTCTTAAATGACGGGGTAAAATCCTTTCCTATTTTTTTACAAATACTTTTAAAAATCTCTAAATTCTTTATTTTTGATATATATAGTGATAATTTTGATATTTTTTTACTAATTTGAATAAAAACTATCGAACTCATGATTAAACTGATATTATTTTAAAAAAATGAAAACTTAAAATACCTAACTATCGGTTGATAAAGGGTATGTGAATAGGGCTTATTTGAAACCCATATTTTCATTTTAAAGAAGTTAAAGAAAATTGCAGTTGCCTACATATGTCTGTTTTCCTCTACCTATCACAACCATTAATCGTTCTTTGTTTTAGTTTATTCATATCTCAATATCTTCTCTTTGCAATGTTCTTAAATAACACCTTTTTATTTTCCACATATTTTCTACTGGTTTTACGTGTGTGTGAAGGTGAGTGAAGAAAATTCTTTAAAACCATTAAAAGGGTGTTTAACATCATTTTATGAGGGTTTTTCATCATAATTGAAGAGGACGTTACAATTAATCACTTTTACATTAGTTTAAGACTATCCTAACCTTAATTTATTTTGTAAATTTGCAAAAACGTACTGGGACAGAACGTTTTCGATCGCTCCATAGTGATCTTCATCAGTGTTTAAATTTTCCGCTTGGAGTTGTCGTTAGGTTAAGCGGTGTCGGTTTTAAAGGCAGATTTTCAATAGTGTCAAAATATGTGTGAATTTATTTAACTGACTCAATAACTTTTTTACTGTACTAGTAGTATATTTTCTGCTATCAAAACAATGCTGAATCTATAACACACACACACACACACACACACACACACACACACACACACACACACACACACACACACACACACACACACACACACACACACACACACACACACACACACACACACACACACACACACACACACACAACCACACACACACACACTATATATATATATATATATATATATATATATATATTGCAACTCTAAACCATATGGAAATAAAACAAATGTTTTGGCATGACACTACATCAGAACAAAACAAATTTGCTAAAGCGTCAATAAGTTCTATCGTCATACCTTTCTAATAAAATGCAAACACTTTAAAAAAAAATGTCTAATGATTATTACAAACTTTCGAAAAACGTAATATTTTTGTATGGCCTAATTTATGATTCATCCTTAAAACATATGATTAGGTTTTAAATTAATTTAACTTTATGTTAATGGTTAAAGATTATGTTTAACAATTAAAGGAGCGCTCAAAATGTCCGTTACATTTTGCTTCAAATCACTTAACTTATCTTCTAAGATACGCGCTAACGGATCATGCCATGATAACATTATATGGTTTTCAGAAGGATAAAAGCTAATTGTTAATTACAGTATTTAAAGCATTAAGGCATAACATTCCAACATTTCTCCAAATTATATTGCAAAAGAAACATACTCGTATACCGCAACTTTACAAACTGAATGCCATCATGGCAGAGAGATGAATGGCTAAAGATGCAAATTTTTCTGCCAAAACACGTTTAATGTAAAGAGGCGAATAGTCGTTTAGTAAAACGTTTATAAATTTCCGGGGAATTCTATTCTTGTTTAATGTACTGGTAGAAATTGCTCACGGCGCTACGCGGCCCATTAAAAGCATTAACCATAATAGGTTTTAGGTTTCATGATAAAGAAACACATTTCCATTTAGCTATACTTGAATGTTTTTTTTTTTTTTTTATTTCACTGGAAAAGCCAGCCTAAGCCCAAGTAACTGAGCCCCTTTTATAAATATATTTCTCTCGTTTCATTTGTTTTTTTATTACAAAAAAATAATAATAATAATTAGTGTGCGGGAGCAACCCTTATTTTATAGGTAAATGTCGGGACTGTTTTTTATTTTGCTAAGTGTCGGTGGTGTGAGAAGGCAATAGATGGCGGGAGTTTGGTTTGCTGAAAAGTGTCGATGTTGTGAGAAGGCAATAGATGGCGGGAGTTTGGTTTGCTGAGAAGTGTCGGTGTTGTGAGAAGGCAATAGATGGCGGGAGTTTGGTTTGCTGAAAAGTGTCGGTGTTGTGAGAAGGCAATAGATGGCGGGAGTTTGGTTTGCTGAAAAGTGTCGGTATTGTGAGAAGGCAATAGATGGCGGGAGTTTGGTTTGCTGAAAAGTGTCGGTGTTGTGAGAAGGCAATAGATGGCGGGAGTTTGGTTTGCTGAAAAGTGTCGATGTTGTGAGAAGGCAATAGATGGCGGGAGTTTGGTTTGCTGAAAAGTGTCGGTGTTGTGAGTAGGCAATAAATAGAAAGAGTTTGGTTTGCTGAAAAGTGTCGGTGTTGTGAGAAGGCAATAGATGGCGGGAGTTTGGTTTGCTGAAAAGTGTCGATGTTGTGAGAAGGCAATAGATGGCGGGAGTTTGGTTTGCTGAAAAGTGTCGGTGTTGTGAGTAGGCAATAAATAGAAAGAGTTTGGTTTGCTGAAAAGTGTCGATGTTGTGAGAAGGCAATAGATGGCGGGAGTTTGGTTTGCTGAAAAGTGTCGGTGTTGTGAGTAGGCAATAGATGGCGGGAGTTTGGTTTGCTGAAAAGTGTCGATGTTGTGAGAAGGCAATAGATGGCGGGAGTTTGGTTTGCTGAAAAGTGTCGATGTTGTGAGAAGGCAATAGATGGCGGGAGTTTGGTTTGCTGAAAAGTGTCGGTGTTGTGAGTAGGCAATAAATAGAAAGAGTTTGGTTTGCTGAAAAGTGTCGGTGTTGTGAGAAGACAATAGATGGCGGGAATTTGGTTTGCTGAAAAGTGTCGGTGTTGTGTGAGTAGGCAATAAATAGAAAGAGTTTGGTTTGCTGAAAAGTGTGATGTTGTGAGAAGGCAATAGATGGCGGGAGTTTGGTTTGCTGAAAAGTGTCGGTGTTGTGAGTAGGCAATAAATAGAAAGAGTTTGGTTTGCTGAAAAGTGTCGATGTTGTGAGAAGGCAATAGATGGCGGGAGTTTGGTTTGCTGAAAAGTGTCGGTGTTGTGAGTAGGCAATAAATGGAAAGAGTTTGGTTTGCTGAAAAGTGTCGGTGTTGTGAGTAGGCAATAAATGGAAAGAGTTTGGTTTGCTGAAAAGTGTCGGTGTTGTGAGATGGCAATAGATGGCGGGAGTTTTGTTTGATGAAAGTGTCGGTGTTGTGAGAAGACAATAGATGGCGGGAATTTGGTTTGCTGAAAAGTGTCGGTGTTGTGAGTAGGCAAAAAATGGAAAGAGTTTGGTTTGCTGAAAAGTGTCGGTGTTGTGAGTAGGCAATAAATGGAAAGAGTTTGGTTTGCTGAAAAGTGTTGGTGTTGTGAGAAGACAATAGATGGCGGGAGTTTGGTTTGCTGAAAAGTGTCGGTGTTGTGAGAAGACAATAGATGGCGGGAGTTTGGTTTGCTGAAAAGTGTCGGTGTTGTGAGAAGACAATAAATAGAAAGAGTTTGGTTTGCTGAAAAGTGTCGGTGTTGTGAGTAGGCAATAAATGGAAAGAGTTTGGTTTGCTGAAAAGTGTCGGTGTTGTGAGAAGACAATAAATAGAAAGAGTTTGGTTTGCTGAAAAGTTTCGGTGTTGTGAGTAGGCAATAAATAGAAAGAGTTTGGTTTGCTGAAAAGTGTCGGTGTTGTGAGTAGGCAATAAATGGAAAGAGTTTGGTTTGCTGAAAAGTGTCGGTGTTGTGAGAAGACAATAGATGGCGGGAGTTTGGTTTGCTGAAAAGTGTCGGTGTTGTGAGAAGACAATAAATAGAAAGAGTTTGGTTTGCTGAAAAGTGTCGGTGTTGTGAGTAGGCAATAAATGGAAAGAGTTCGGTTTGCTGAAAAGTGTCGGTGTTGTGAGTAGGCAATAAATGGAAAGAGTTTGGTTTGCTGAAAAGTGTCGGTGTTTTGAGAAGACAATAAATAGAAAGAGTTTGGTTTGCTGAAAAGTGTCGGTGTTGTGAGTAGGCAATAAATAGAAAGAGTTTGGTTTGCTGAAAAGTTTCGGTGTTGTGAGTAGGCAATAAATAGAAAGAGTTTGGTTTGCTGAAAAGTGTCGGTGTTGTGAGTAGGCAATAAATGGAAAGAGTTTGGTTTGCTGAAAAGTGTCGGTGTTGTGAGAAGACAATAAATAGAAAGAGTTTGGTTTGCTGAAAAGTTTCGGTGTTGTGAGTAGGCAATAAATAGAAAGAGTTTGGTTTGCTGAAAAGTGTCGGTGTTGTGAGTAGGCAATAAATGGAAAGAGTTTGGTTTGCTGAAAAGTGTCGGTGTTGTGAGGAGACAATAGATGGCGGGAGTTTGGTTTGCTGAAAAGTGTCGGTGTTGTGAGAAGGCAATAGATGGCTGGAGTTTGGTTTGCTGAAAAGTGTCGGTGTTGTGAGTAGGCAAAAAATGGGGGAACTATGGTTTGCTGAAAAGTGTCGGTGTTGTGAGTAGGCAATAAAAGAGTGAAGTATGGTTTGCTGAAAAGTGTCAGTGTTGTGAGAAGACAATAGATGGCGGGAGTTTGGTTTGCTGAAAAGTGTCGGTGTTGTGAGTAGGCAATAAATGGGGGAACTATGGTTTACAGAAAAGTGTCGGTGTTGTGAGTAGGAAATATATGGTGGGAGAATGGTTTCTTGATAAATGACGGTGTTGTGAGCAGGCAATAGATGGTGGGAGTGTAGTTTGCTGATAAATGTCGGGTGTTGTGAGAAGGCAATAAATTGCAGGCGTATGGTTTGCTGATAAATGACGGTGTTGTGAGCAGAGAATAGATGACGGGAGTTTGGTTTGCTGATAAATGTCGGTGTTGTGAGTAGGCATTAGATGGCGGGAGTGTAGTTTGCTGATAAATGTCGGGTGTTGTGAGAAGGCAATAAATTGCAGGCGTATGGTTTGCTGATAAATGACGGTGTTGTGAGCAGGCAATATATGGTGGGAGAATGGTTTCCTGATAAATGACGGTGTTGTGAGCAGAGAATAGATGACGGGAGTTTGGTTTGCTGATTAATGTCGGTGTTGTGAGTAGGCATTAGATGGCGGGAGTTTGGTTTGTTGATAAATGTCGGTGTTGTGAGTAGGCATTAGATGGCGGGAGTGTGGTTTGCTGATAAATGACGGTGTTGTGAGCAGAGAATAGATGACGGGAATTTGGTTTGCTGATAAATGTCGGTGTTGTGAGCAGGCATTAGATGGCGGGAGTTTGGTTTGTTGATAAATGTCGGTGTTGTGAGTAGGCATTAGATGGCGGGAGTTTGGTTTGCTGATAAATGACGGTGTTGTGAGTAGGCATTAGATGGCGGGAGTTTGGTTTGTTGATAAATGTCGGTGTTGTGAGCAGGCATTAGATGGCGGGAGTTTGGTTTGTTGATAAATGTCGGTGTTGTGAGTAGGCATTAGATGGCGGGAGTTTGGTTTGCTGATAAATGACGGTGTTGTGAGCAGGCAATATATGGTGGGAGAATGGTTTCCTGATAAATGACGGTGTTGTGAGCAGAGAATAGATGACGGGAGTTTGGTTTGCTGATTAATGTCGGTGTTGTGAGTAGGCATTAGATGGCGGGAGTTTGGTTTGTTGATAAATGTCGGTGTTGTGAGTAGGCATTAGATGGCGGGAGTGTGGTTTGCTGATAAATGACGGTGTTGTGAGCAGAGAATAGATGACGGGAATTTGGTTTGCTGATAAATGTCGGTGTTGTGAGCAGGCATTAGATGGCGGGAGTTTGGTTTGTTGATAAATGTCGGTGTTGTGAGTAGGCATTAGATGGCGGGAGTTTGGTTTGCTGATAAATGACGGTGTTGTGAGTAGGCATTAGATGGCGGGAACGTGGTTTGCTGATAAATGTCGGTGTTGTGAGTAGGCATTAGATGGCGGGAATGAGGTTTGCTGATAAATGTCGGTGTTGTGAGTAGGCATTAGATGGCGAGAGTGTGGTTTGCTGATAAATGTCGGTGTTGTGAGTAGGCATTAGATGGCGGGAATGAGGTTTGCTGATAAATGTCGGTGTTGTGAGAAGGCAATAAATGGCAGGAGTTTGGTTTGCTGTTAAATATCGGTGTAGTAAGTAGGTAATAGATGGCGAGAGTATGGTTTGCTGATAAATGTCGGTGTTGTGAGTAGGCAATAAATGGCGGGAGTTTGGTTTGCTGATAAATATCTGTGTTATGAGCAGGCGATAGATGGCGGGAGTATGGTTTGCTGATATAAGTCGCTGTTGTGAGAAGGCAATAAATGTTGGGAGTTTGGTTTGCTGATAAATGTCGGTGTTGTGAGAAGACAATAAATGGCAGGAGTTTGATTTGCTGATAAATGTCGTTGTTGTGAGAAGGTAATAGATGGCTGGAGTTTGAATTGCTGATAAATGTCGATGTTATGAGTAAGCTTTAAATATCGGAGTAAGTTTCGCTTTTAATGGCAGTGTAGTTAATAGACACTAAATGCAGACTTATGTTTTCCTGATAAATGTCAATGTTATGAGTAGGCTCTAATTGGAGTGAGTATGGTCCTCTGCCGCTTAAGTTAAAATCTAGGACAATGCCTTTATTAAGACAGGTTGTGACCTAGACTTGTCCATATTAATGTACCTTCATTAAATACGATATGAATCTAATCCTTTACAACTCCTAAGCTATGTGCATTCTATAAATCCTTATCAATACTATTATAACTATTATATATATATATCATCTAACATGGATTAATTCCAAGTAAGTAACCGTATCCATGGGAGCCATTGTTCTGCATATTGTAATTAGTATTGTTATTTCCCTATATTTATGTCTGAAGCCGTCCGTCATTTTATTACCTATTTTCTGTGTGTTCTACAAATGTCCGCGAACACAAGCCTATTCAAGCAATCTCGTCTGTTTAGACAGTGCGTGTGCATGCTCGCTAGGGGTAGTTTCCGTATCAATAAATCCCGCTCTGGATAAACAACAGAAACGTTGAAAGTCTATTATTTGGATTCTTTGCATCGTGAAATACGCGTCCAAGTAAGAGGAAGATGGATGCTGTTATGACGCGAGCTGCGAGTCTGTTTCTTTCCAAATCGATTCGTTTTAACTAAATCGAAATATTATTTCAGTGGAAGAAGTAACTCGCATTCACTTGAACAGATTTGTCTCCAACTCATTTCCATTCCACTTGTTCGCATCATTCTTCCGTAGACGGTTTTTATTTTGCCATAAATGGCGCCGAAAACATTTTTCTGCTCAACAACTGCAAATAATAGAAATTTAAAATTTTCTTACGTGTAATTTTGACTTTCTCATTTTTAGATCACATTCTTTAACGTTTACACAGTTACATGGTTAACACCGATTTCATTCAACCACATTGATGCAGTTTACATATACTTGTTTGAGTCAGCATTATATATATATATTTATTTATTTATTTATTTATTTATTTATTTATATTTATATGTTCTCCCAAGTTTATTACTGTTCTGATTTCTAGAAAGTGAATACTAATTAGAATTACGTTTCATTATAAACATGTATATTCTTTAAATCACGTTGGTTATGAATATGGCAATGTTTCACGGTTCCCCCTGACGTTAAATAGCCTACACAACGCCTAGGTTTTTAAGTGTTTTGCATGTATACTTGTCCGGAACGTCTAACACTACTTTTGTTGAGGAAATACTGCTTTTCTTATAGTGAGTACTTGAGTAAACACCTACTCATATAATAAAATAATTATGAAAAATATATAATAAATACCATTTATTAACAAATAGACATGAATCAAGTTCTTGAGTAACATTGTTTTACACCTAATATTGGTCGAACAATTTCATTAACAGTTAATTATAATGGATAAAGAATACTCAAATAACTCTCCTAGTGAAATAATTACGGCAAGATAGTAAATATAGGCCTGTATTGAAATTTCAACGTAGTAATTAATATAACTTGAGTCTTAATCCAAATTTATTTTTTAAGTAATATAAACAAAAAGTCAATTCTTGACTTCAACAAACTAATTTTTATTCCAGTTACTTTTTATTTACTAATTACAATTACCATTAATAAGGTAACATGACCTATGCGTTAAAACAGCTGTTCTACTACATAACCTATAACATAAAATCAGCTGTTTTATGAAATCATATGTTCGTACTTATTTTAAGCCAAATGGAAGATATAACTATATTGCATACCTTGCCCCTTTTGTGAAACGATTTCTTCCCAAATAAAACTAACATTAAGTCATTTTCAATTTATTTAATGAAATAATATTTGAAAACACTGTCATAACATCGAGTGTCATTCACTACAAGTCTTAAAAAAATGTATTTGAACTTGAGTGGATGAATAAAAAGTATTTATTAACTATTGAAAAGTTTAACAAGCTATATATATTAAGTATGAACTAATAGAAATAATTGATATATTATTTTTTTTTAATTTGTCAACTTGCATTTCCAATTTTGAAAGGTACTTCGTAGCATATGAACTATATATAAAACGTTTTACCATTGTTAAAAATAAGAAAGTCGCCCAAAGAGGCTCTCAGAGGTGACAACCTTCTCAACGAAATCCAAAGTGCCCCACGTACGCTGTTTCAAAAGATTTCCTGGCTGAGTGGGAATTCCTTTTACAATATGACATGGAAATTCCATTCCGGCGAGTTGTAAGGTATTTTAACGCCATATCAACTTCCTTTTCTACTCAATGCAGGATATGTTTCGTATAGCCTTTTATGCGGCAGAAAAGTTTCAGCTCCATTTTCGCTTTTAATAATATTTGGAACCTCGTCTCTGTGAACGCCGCACGCATGTCTGTGCGTACCTTTCCCCAGTGTTGTCTCAGCGCAATGTCTTTAAGGCTTGATTTCTACGAGTTTCCTTTCAATTTGAGATTAATGGAATTACGTCAGAAGGCACGTAAGCAATGGGATAGACAACACTCTTGCAACCCCTTCAGAGGATGCAACAGTTAAAGGGGATGCGCATGAATAAAATTATAAGTCACGTGAACACTAAATTTTATTAAAATTTCCATCCGGTTCCACCAACCTTTAACAGTTAGGTCAAACTAAACTGGAAAAAGACAGATCAATATTCGTGTTCTAAACCACTAAAAACCCTACTTTTACAAATTTTGAACACAAAAACAACTAGTAAGTATGGAAATTAATTTTTATATCTAAGTGTATTTAAAAACCCTGCTGAACAAAGAGCGGTAGGGTTTTTGTGTTGTTATTCGTCTGGTTTCGGAAATAATTCCTATAAGCGGATTTAAGTCTGGGAAAACTGAAATTAAAACAAATTGAGCCCAACAGGGAATTTCTACAATGCTATTAGCGTTAATACCAAGATCAGCTCTCCCACTATACATAAAATTCAACGGCCTAAATATGGGTAAGTGAAGGGGGGACGGGGTTTATGGAGCCCATAGGGGTATAATTATGCTGCGGGGGAGCATCTCAGTACACAGCAGGGGGCGGCCTGTAGGTGCTATGCTAAGCCACAACACTAAGATATTCCGCCGACAACGTAGGCAATTGGAATAATCCTCACGACCGCAAATATCTTGGGTACTCCAGTTTAAGTTACATGAAAAAGATTTTTCATAATCCTTGAAACATAAATGCACACACACACACACACACACACACACACACACACACACACACACACACACACACACACACACACACACACACACACACACACACACACACACACACACACACACACACACACACACACACACACACATACACACACACACACACACACACACACACACACACACACACACACACACACATGTATATATATATATATATATATAAATATATATATGTTTATATATATATATATATATATATATATATATATATATATATATATAATATTAGAAACACTATTAGAAACATTATATAGAAATCATAGTGGTGACAGGCCCGAACAATATACATTGCAAACTCAGACAAAACACGGCGTTGGGTAGGCAATTTTTTTTTGTTTATCGTGACATGGTAAGAAATGTATTTATGCTAAAGAAAAGAATAATAAAATCATAACAGGCAAAGCGTTAAGAAAGAATAAAGTGGAAGCCATAAAGCGTCAAGCAGAATGTAAATGTTAAAGTAAAATGTTCTTATAATGCTCGTCCCCCGTTTAGTCCATCACATGGCGATAAGTTATGTTTTATTTCTTTTTAAAACGAAACAAGAACTTAAAAAACTATATCAACCTTATATTGACGGCAGAATACGTTCGTATTATGTCAATATGTATTCTCAACACAATAAATGGGGATGCACGAAATCTTACACTCTTTTCAATTCCTTCTATTAGTTCACACTCTTCCTATATTATACAAATTTTGAATTGTTCGAATACTTTTTTATTCATCCACTCAAGTTGAAATAGTTTTATAAAATTTGTAGTGGATGACACTTGATATTAATACAGGTTTTTCAAATATGAACTCATTAATTAAATTTAATAATGAATTCATTTTAGTTTTATATGGGAGAAAAACGTTTGGCAAAAGGGACAAGGTATGCAATATAATTATATCGTACCATTTGTCTTAAGATAAGTGATAATATATGATTTCATAAAATGGCTGAATTTATGTCATTTCTTGTGGTAGAACAGATGTTTTAACGCATTAGTTATGTTACTGTATTATATTAGTTGAAATTATTTAATATAAAGTAACTCAAGTGACATTTTTCTTTTTGGACCGAAGTAGAATTGGCTTTAAAAATATTTTGTTTATATTTATTGTTTTATTCATCTTTGGTAATATTTCTGTCGTTCCCTGTTATTGTGACGCTACAATCATCTTAATATTTTGAACCTTTCAAAATGTACTGCGTTTGTTTCTGTTTATCCCCCAAGTATTTGCTTCTAATCACAAAGTTAGAACAACCTATTTTCAGCCAAAAACTTTCAACCCTTTATTATTTTTCCAAGAATGAGTCGAACACGTTGAGAGGATAAAGTTAAACGGCTAAGTATCGATAGGGATCTGAGACGGTTTTTACTTGGGCGGCTTGATATAATGTTGCGATCAGATATCTTTGTTCAACACAGGTCAGTAAGGCTTTGAAAAGATTTATTGTAACTTAGGTTACACCGCTATCGCTCTACCGCAATTTTATATGAAAAAGGGGTTGAAAATATATTTTCGTATTAAACTGACTATAATATAACTGTAATATTGTTCAACAAAACAGTTATCCATTGTTAACTAGTATAACAATAAAATTACCCAAAACTCAACTGGATCAGCGCAAAACATTTATTGTTGGTTAACAGAAGGATATCAATTAACTTATTTTCGAAGGATTGGCTCTTTAATCAAAATACATTTATAATACTTCAGTGTTGAACAAGTCGTCTATAAACCCTATGCCCCTACCACGTTATTCCTATTTAAAAGTGGTTATTGTTAGTTGATTTATATTTAAACATATTTAAAAAATCCAACCCGTGAAGATGATGAGTTTAATATCAAAATGTACAGCAAAATAAAAATAAAATTTTAATATTTATAATCAAAGTTACATGCTGTATCCTATAACTTCAAATTGAAGTTAATCTTGAATTTTCCGATGAAATCATAAGTAATTATTGTGTAAATGAGTGAAAACTGTTAACCGCCTTACTGACGCGTTTCGAAACGATCGTTTCATTGACGAAGCCTACCCACTACCTTCAGCAAGTAAGGTAACAGTTTTCACTCAATTACTCAATAATTTCTTACGATTTATATTTAGTTATTTTACAGTTTTTTTAATTGTTTTTGTGGTTGTTTCATACCCATTTCTTATTGTACTTTACGAAATAAAAGAGACTAAACAAATTAATTAAAATATACAAAATGTATTTAAGGACTATTAGTTAACTCCGCAAGAAACATTTCTCCGATGAAAACGAATTCTACAAAGCAGGATTAAACGATAGTTGTGCGAAGGTCGAATGTTCTGCGTTAGCCATTTGTCGGTGCCAAGAATTACGTGGGCCCTTTGGAGGGTGCTGCTTGATTGATAGACTGTTGGCAAGTCGAATGCCAACGTTTGTGGCTTCAAATTAATGGATTGTCTAAAACACGTGTGAATAGGTTAAGTCTGAGGCAGTTAGTGTGTGCGTTGTCTCATCGCACTCTGTACATTCGGCCGAGAAAAACTGAAAAAGATCCTTATTTAAGGTGGTAATAAACAGTTAATGTATTTTAGTACGTGGTCTATGTTAGGATATGTTAGGCTAATAATTATTGTAAAGTGTAGAGGCCGTACATTATTTTAGCTTACTATTTTACCAGTTCAAGTTTCCCACTGATGTTACATTGCCTACAAAGCGCCGTTCTTGTCTGTTCAAGTCTGCAGTGTATATATATGTGTGTTCGGTAATGTTTACGATACGTTCGTTCTATAAGTACTGATTTTATAACATTGAATGCTTGCTAAAAATACGATTAAAAATTCACACCTATAAATTGAATCAATATATAACTTTACATAATGAGTAATTCAAGACCATTAAAAATACACAAATATATTTATTAAAACAAACAAAATGTTCAATGGTTTTCGTCAACTGCAGTTCCGACATCTTCAAGAACAAGTGCATTTTAGCAATAAACACACCTGTCATATTTAACATACACTGTTGCCAATTTTATTACACTGTTGTCAAATTTATTACATTATTGCCAAATATATTACAATATTGCCATAAATCTAAGAAACTGGATATACTATTATGTACTTGATCAACAATTATTTGTGTTTAACTTTGTGTTTATATATTTCTAGTGATTCCCTAATGTTCATTTTTAAACATATATTAATTGCTCTTTATTTTTTTTATTTCTGAAATTTATGATTATTATAGACTACATATACGGTAATTATTTCTATGCTTAAATGAAACCATATATATATATATATATATATATATATATATATATATATATATATAATTTTGCAAATATTTGTATATAATAATAATAGGTTTTCGAAAATAATTAATAATATGAAGTTAAGAGAAATTAATAAAGGTTTAAAAATGAACATTAGTGAACCACTAGAAATATATAAACATAAAGTTAAACACAAATAATTGTTGATCAAGTGAATAATACTATATGCAGTGTGTTAGATAATATGGCAACATTGTAATACATTTGGCAATAGTGTAATAGTTTGTAGCATTAGATTTGTTCACTGCAGTTGGCGAAAACCACTGAATATTTTTTTTTGTACTAATAAATATATTACTTTATTGTAATGTTTTATTCTAATAATGTATTTTTATATTCTATATTTTTAAATATACAATAAAAAACAAACGAAATTACAATATATGTATATATATAAATATATTTAAGATTAAATAATATACACTAATACAGGAATATTTAATTTATTGAATAATAAACTCAAAGCCCCTCGTTGGTTTACATTACCAACATCCTCAGGAGTTACAATACTAAGCTTTTAATGTCCATTTTTATCATACTTTTTTATAATTGCATTTATATTACTATCTATTTCTTGTAAAAATATTTCAGAAATTATACTGGATAAAGGGGAACCCATAGCTAAACCATCTTCCTGTCTATAAATTTTATTATTATATGAAAAATAGTTTTGATTTAATATTAATTTCAATGTATTAACAATTTCTAAAATTAATTTTTTATCTTTTTCATATTGAGAAATTTTAGATTTTATTATTTCAATAGTTTCTTTGATAGGAATGTTAGAATACATATTTTTAATATCAAAGGATATCAATTTCGTATTTTTATCTATATTAATATGATTTAAATGTTCAATAAGATTAATTGAATTATTAATAGTATAATTATTATTATGTTTTACTTTATCCTTAAGAATATTGGCTATAATGTTTGATATTTTGTAAGATGGAGCATTTATAAAATTTGTTAAAGGTCTAATTGGCTTATCTATTTTGTGGAGTTTAATAAGTCCATTCATTATCGGAATTTTAGGATTATCATTTATATAATTATAAAAATTATTTTTATTAAATAATTTATAAGATGTGTTTATTATATTTTTTATTTCATTTTGAAATTTTCTAGTAGGATCTTTATCTAAAATACAAAATTTATTTTCATTTATATATTTTTCTGTTTTGGCAATATGTTCATTTTGATCAATTATAACAATAGCATTACTTTTGTCTGATTTTACTGCAATCAAATTATTATATTGTAATTTTTGTTTAATATTAATAATTTCTGAATGTTTTTCTTGTATGAAACATTAACCTCACTGTTTTTAATAATTTTCTTTAATTCATAACTTGCTGCAATCCTAGTATCTTCTTGTATATTATCATCTAATTTACTAATAGCCAATTCAGTATCCATTATGACATTATTAATGTCTTTCATAATATTTCTCTTTAAGTTAACTTTAATATTTTCTAAAATTTTTAGTTCACTACTATTAAATGTAATTTGTGATAGATTAACTACATTAGGATGAAAACTATGATATTTAACTATAATTTCTTCTTTTCTTTTATATTCAAATTTCAAATTCTCAAGTTTTTTATTTATATTGTTTACTTTTATAGTTCTAATCTGATTTACATGTGTTATTATTTTATTATATTTTTCTTCCCATTTCAAATTATGCATAAAATAAGCTAACTTTAAATGTAATTTATATAATTCATTTGTTAAAATATTTTTCTTTTTATATAAATTCTTTATTTCATTTTTCACCCATAATTTTTCTGCCTGTTTGCAAGTTTTTTGTGCTGTATCACTTTTATTCCTAATTATAGTTTTGGCATATTTTGGAATTATATGATTTATAATGCATTGCTTATTAAAATAAATATTGCAATTAACATTCATTAATTGGATTTTACATTTTTCAAACCTATTTAAATCTTTTGTTGAAGCAGCATTACAAATATTAGCAGAAAATATATTATAAATCAGTATAAAATCTAGTAAATTAACACACTAATTAATAAACCAATGTATAAAACAAAATACAATATAAAAGCAAGGAAAAAATATATAACCTAAACACACCACTTATACACAAACAAACCTTGTAAGGCAAATATGTAGAATATCAAATGTGTTTTCCTGTTAGAATATTTTTAAGATCAATTAATATACACTAATACAGGAATATTTAATTTATTGAACAATAAACTCAAAGCCCCTCGTTGGTTTACATTACCAACATCCTCAGGAGTTACAATACTAATGAGGATATTCTTAGTATATTCTTGTATTTGAATAACCTATGTTGTTTTAATATATATATATATATATATATATATATATATATATATATATATATAGAGAGAGAGAGAGAGAGAGAGAGAAAGAGAGAGAGAGAGAGAGAGAGAGAGAGAGAGATATTTTACTGTGCTTTAAAACAAGACGTAGGCCTATATAAAAACAATATTTCAAAATATATATTTTAAAGAGAGAGATAGTGTTTATGATTCGTCTATTAGTTCTTCTTCACCTCCTTATCGTCTGGTTTTCCCTTCAGTTCCACTATCGATATAGTCATCAGATGGCAGAGATATCGATAAGTTAAGGAAACAATATAAATCGGGTAGCGTCAACGGAATAGCTTTAGAAAGTACTAAATCCTATCTGGATTTTACTTCGCTACAATCCTAAAAGGATAATCCTACTATATAAAGGATTAGAGTAGAACAGATATGTGCATCGAGTTGGAAACGAATGGGTTTTCCTAATAAAACACATTTAAATTAAAAGTTTAATATATGTATTAGTTTCTCTTTTTAAACTTATTTACTCTATTGTGTTGCTATCTCTCAATTAGATGACACCTGTATTCTCTGGGATGTGCTTGGATTTAAAATCAATTTATTCACAGGTTATAGGTTTATTTTTAAAATAAAACTATGAGTAATTATTGGGTAACTAAGTTAATGATTTTGAACTTTTTGCTGACGCGTTTCGAAACAAACGTTTCATTTACGAAGCTGACACTCATTACACAAGTTCAAAAGTATTCACATAGTAATGCAATAATTACTTATAGTTTAGTCACTGGATTCAATATGATTACAACAAGTTACTTTTTAAAGTCAATTCCTACTGAGATTAACAAAGAAAGATGTTATATAAGTTACTTTATAATTTCTAATTACAATTAATATAAATATGTATGTGTATATATATATAAATATATATATATATATATATATATATATATATATATATATATATATATATATGACAGAATAACAATATTAAATTACAAAATAAGAAGCGATTTTCCTTGTAATTTTCCATTTAGCGTTTATACAATATATGGTGTTGCACTATTATTTTATTTTGTTACTATTTATTCGCTTTCTTTTTATTCGTTTCTGATTTATGTATACAATTTATGTATATAATTCCTTATATATACACAATTTAATTATTGTAATTTTCATTCCTGATGATGTTGGTACTGTTTTCCAACGAAAAGCTTTGAATATAAATTAATAAATATTCTTGTGTTTGAATAACCTATGTTGATTAGTATATATATATATCCCAATATGTATTCTTGTGTATTAATAAAGAACTAAGTCAAAATATTGTTTAATATTCCTGATGATGTTGGTACTGTTAGCCAACAAAAAGCTTTGAATTGTAAATTCAATTATAATTCTTGTATTTGTATTTTGACTTAGTTCTTTATATATATATATATATATATATATATATATATATATATATATATATATATATATATATATATATATATATATATAAATACGTATATATATATATATATATACAATTTAATTATTGTAATTTTCATTCCTGATGATGTTGGTACTGAAAAGCTTTGAATATAAATTAATAAATATTCTTGTATTTGAATAACCTATGTTGTTTTTAATAATTAAGCAAGAAAACGTATTTTATATATATATATATATATATATATATATATATATATAAATATTGCAATATGTATTGTTGTGTATTAATAAAGAACTAAGTCAAAATATTGTTTAATATACCTGATGATGTTGGTACTGTTAGCTAACGAAAAGCTTTGAATTGTAAATTCAATTATAATTCTTGTATTTGTATTTTGACTTAGTTCTTTATATATATATATATATATATATATATATATATATATATATATATGTATGTATATATATATTTTTTTTAAGATCAAATAATATACACAAATACAGGAATATTTAATTTATTGAATAATAAACTCAAAGCTTTTCGTTGGTTTACATTACCAACAACCTCAGGAGTTACAATACTCCTGAGTTAGTATTGTAACTCCTGAGAATGTTGGTAATGTAAACCAACGAAAAGCTTTGAGTTTATTATTCAATAAATTAAATATTCCCGTATTTGTGTATATTATTTGATCTTAAAAATATTCTAACAGGAAAACACATTTGATATTCTATATATATATATATATATATATATATATATATATATATATATATATATATATATATATTTATATATATATATATATATATATATATATATATATATATATATATATATATATATATATATATATATATATATATATATGTATAAAATAACATAAAGTACGAGGCTTTAGAGTAATTTCAGTTAGTAAGATGAATAATTTGGTGTAGGATTAATCAAAGAAGACAGAAATAGTTTGGTAAAGTGCTGACAAAGCAGGTACCATTTCATTATCCTTTTCCAGGAAAGCTATAAACTGTGTGCCGGCAATTTGACCACCTTGTTAAGACGGGAAAATCCAGCAGCAGATATAACCTATATCTGTTTATAAGTAAAATTTTAAAAAAAGTGCGACTTAAAAGTTTTTTTAAGTATTAAGGTTTAAAGTTTTTAAACTTTATTAAAGTATTAAAGTTTGTGTGTCAAGTCTAAGCGCAGAAGGTAACCAAGGCCAAGATTCCAGGAGCTCTACAAAACTATAAGTATTAATTGGATATAAGTGTAGGCAACAGACATCTATATTTTAGTAACGTTCAGAACAAATTTTAATTTCATTACAATTTATCAAAATTAATCTAGTTTCACCATTTTTAATTTAAGAACCAAAGTTCCCGTAATAGTAACCCGAGAGCCACTATAAAATTTTAATACTGAATTTATTATCTTTGTTATGTTATTTTATTAGAATTCTAAACCCTCAAAGTCCACCTTTTATAATTGTAATGTTAGTTAAGATATCAATCCTCTCACTGCAAAATATTAATATAAATTTAGTATAATGTGTAAAGAAATAAATGCAAGTGATGTTTGAATATCAGATTGTTAATTTTTTATAAACCTGAAGGTGTGACACTAGATAGGTAAAGTAAATAAATAACATTAAAACTAAATTATAATTACAACAAAAGTTAAGTTATAATATATATAAGTATATATATTGACGTTAATATAGTGTCTTCAAATATTAATTATTTAATTCAATTTAATTATTTTTATTTTATATGTAAGAAAACTTTACGCAAAAGGGGCAAGATATGTAATACGTATAGTTATTCCGTCCTATTTGGCTTAAAATAATTGATAACCTATGATTTCATAAAATAGGGAATTTTATATTATTTATAGGTTATATGGTAGAACAGCTGTTTTAACGCATAGGTTACGTCGTATTTATATTAATGGTAATTATTTATTAAAAAGTAACTAAAAAAATACTCTGTTAATCTAAGTTGGAATCAACTTTAAACTTTTTTTTTGTTTATATAACTTTTTTAATTTACATATTCAAATAATTTTTGTAGAATTTCAGTGAAATAACAGTACTCACAAGTACACACACACACACACACACACACACACACACACACACACACACGCACGCGCGAAAGCAAACAACATACACATATTAAAATTAATTCAACTTTATTTTCAGCTTGATTATCGCGATGTACACTGTTCAAGGCTGGAAGATAATTATTTTTCAAAATCAATTTTTTTGGGCCATCTAATACTTGTTTAAAGGACAGTAACCGAAATATAACCCTTATAATGGACAAAATGTCTTTAATTTACCCCACACATTACCCTTTCAAGCCCTTTCCATTAGCTACATGGCCTTAAAGGTACTTTTGCCGATTTTGTATTGAATCGTGATCATTTACTTACAAAGCCTTTTCAACTAAATTCGCTTGCACATTTTCTAGTTAATCCTATCCGGGCGCAGAAAACCTTCTAAGGCGCTTCACTGTAGATCGATATAGAGCGAGATACTCCCTAAAACGATGGTAAATAATGGAGCAGATAGCGTTTTGGAAATTCTTCTAAAAGTCCTCTAAGCGATGGCGATACAGAGTCCTGTCACGTCCGAACAGTATCGAACTGTGCAGTGAGATATATAGCTGATCGAATTACTTACTCTCTACACCGGGACATGTTAGTTTATCTCTTTACTCAATTTGTATTTATACACTATTACTGGATAAATCTTTGGTAAACCAGTAACGAAAACCATAAAACAAATAAATGTTTTAAAGTGATTAGAAAACTACAACTATTAAAATAGTTCACTCCAACTCTCACTACACACTAGTTTATTAATACAATATACTAGTTTCGACGACGATCTCACCTTCATCAGTGATTGGTTTCTACTGATTCTCTAATTCTAATCACTGAAAAAAATTTAAAATACATTATTCATTTCTCTAACAATATTTTCGGCGAATTCAATCTTAACAGTAACATATTTATTTTAAAATGACCTTGTTTCCAAAATATTTATATAATTGTAATATTTTAGTTGCAAAACCAATTATATCTTTTAATACTCGTAATATCTTATCTTCATTTGGCGTATGTACGTAAGTGTAATGTTTTTATCGCTACTGACAACAATAGGTATTTAAGATTTTCCCTATATTAGTGCCGCTACCTGGTATTTAAAATATCAACTAATGTTTTCTTATGTATAAATGCGGAATAGGTATCACAACACTACAGTTCAAGAAATCTTTACCTCTTTGTTTATGTTTGTTTGTTTGTTTTCAGCTTTGAGGAGATCTACAAGTCTGATTAGTATCCCCTAGGAAGGATAGGGAAGAAAAGGATTGTGGCAAAACTTCGTCAACATGCTACCATAGTAATCTATATGATATTATCGCGATCTGTGCGTTAAGACTGGCTATTGCACAGAAATGGGAACTATTAAGGCCGCATGGATATTGGATAATGGAGATTTAAATGAATGTAAGATTGAAAACAATTTTTCTGTAATGTGTGAGTAAAATTGGAAATTACTGAAAGCGGTCAAAATTTGGAAAAGATAGAACAAATTATTTAGAAGGAAGTCTCGGAAAACGACACTGCACTAGTAAATGGAGGTCACAGATTGATGAAGAGAAACAGGACAAAAACCGCTGGAAAAAAAATTTTGGTAGAGAAATAATCTAAACAGTTTTAAAATATTTTTTTACAAAACTCTATATTAACACGTATCTGTTTCTTAAAACAAGTTTGAATATGTTTGAATATAAAACAATAATAAATAACACTTGACAAATTTCTATTTGTTTTGAAATGGTATATCTATACTAATATATAAAAATATAATGGTGTGTATGTATGTGTGTTTCTCAATCACGTGAAAATTCAATCACGTCGTTGAGCTAAAATTTTATATGGAAACTCTGAAGGTTTCTGGTTAACACACAGGCCTATTTTTATTTAGAAATTTCGTCAGAGTACCTCCCACGGGCCCTGAAAACTCCCTTAACACTCTATTTTCTATACTCCATTTAATACTTGACTTAATCAGCTGTTAATCACCTGTAACAGTCACTTCTAAACACACTTAAAGAGCTGATAATAATTGTTTGCTATTCATCTTTCTAGGTTAGTTTACTTTACAAATGTTATGTTACAACCAGAAGTTTTTCCTTTCCTTGGTTTTCACGACAATAATCAGTAAGTTTATAGTTTGATATATTTATTGGGAGCTAATCTATACTATTATAAAAAAATCTAATGGTGTGTGTGTGTGTGTGTGTGTGTGTGTATGTGTGTGTGTGTGTGTGTGTGTGTGTGTGTGTGTGTGTGTGTGTGTGTGTGTGTGTGTGTGTGTGTGTGTGTGTGTGTGTGTGTGTGTGTGTGTGTGTGTGTGTGTGTGTGTGTGTGTGTGTGTGTGTGTGTGTGTGTGTGTGTGTGTGTGTGTGTGTGTGTGTGTGTGTGTGTGTGTGTGTGTGTTTCTCAATCACGTAAAAATTACTTTACCCATTGAGCTGAAATTTTACATGGAAACTCTGAAGGTTTCTGGTTAACACACAGGCCTATTTTTATTTAGAAATTTCGTCAGAGTACCCCCACGGGCCCTGAAAACTCCCTTAACACTCTATTTTCTATGCTCCATTTAATACTTGACTTAATCAGCCGTTAATCACCTGTAACAGTCCATTCTAAACACACTTAAAGAGCTGATAGTAATTGTTTGTTATTCATCTTTCTAGGTTAGTTAAGTTATACTTTACAAATGTTATGTTACAACCAGAAGTTTTTCCTTTCCTTGGTTTTCACGACAATAATCAGTAAGTTTATAGTTTGATATATTTATTGGGAGCTAATCTATACTTTTATTTAAAAATCTCTTGGTTTCTGTCTGAGTGTATTACTCAATCACATGAAAACTACTGGAGCCATTGAACTGAAATTTAGTATTTTCTTCCCATTCCCGCGTGTTCAATTTTAGCAAAACGAAATATACCGGACGACGCAGAAAAAAGTATGAAAACTTTCGCTCAAGCCCCAAAAATTTACAATTTTTGGAAAATTGTAATCCCCCCCCAACGAAGTGCTAATAGTAATGGTAAAAATTCACATTGCCCACCCCCAATACAATCCATATATAACGAATCAAAAACATGTCCTGAAGCTACTATAAGAGTATCTTATTTGTTACGGAAAAATGGTGAAAGCATTTTTCACTAACATGAAAATCTTTTCTTTACTCTATAAGGTTGTTTCACTCGAGGGGCTTTCCATCAAGTTCAGGAATACTATCTATATCCAATCAATAATAGTTACATCCACGTTATTTTATTCGATGTAGAACGTCCACGTAACAAATGGAGGTTCTTTGTAAAAATTCCATTTTGTTACGTACATTCCATATGAAACTTGTAAGGGGTCAACAAGTAAAAAAGATAAAGCCTTCGTCACGGCGGTTTGGCAAATATATACACTGCAGACCCAAACATACAAAACAAGGCGCTGTATATGCGATTTATGATCAATGTTATCGCGGAACAGAAACGAGTAAAGGAATCAAGCTAAAGAAAAGAGAGTAAAACCAGAGAAAATAATACACTTTTTTACAGTTTCAATTTATTATGTACAACTATGCATGCAGTTAAATATAACACCACAACTAAGTGTTTGTTTTCTACACTCATTCCGTTTCTGAAACGTTACAATCAATTGTTTAAGAAACATTTTGTCCTGTAATAACGTGAATTTGTTTTAAAAACGTATTGCAAAATACAAATAAACAGATAAATATTTATAATATATTAAATTATGAATATCTTTGTAAGATAATAGGGCTATGTAAACTTCTAGTTTTTTTAGGTTTAAGTATAAATGCATGCATTATTTACTAATATGATTATTTTGTAAACAGAAAAGGTTTTATGTAACCTATGACTCTACAGAGTTTAATTTTCTCACTCATGTTAGCGGGTTCAAAGTAAGATAGACATGCCATTTTACATTTCCTAGTGGACATAATAAATCTGTCAAACAATACAATTTGATTATTAATATTTTATCTTAAAATGTTTTTAAAGATTTTTTAAAATTCTGTTTTTTTTAATTCGGAAAATAAATGTTTCAATATATTTAGCAATACGATAACACATGCAGATAATTTAATTCTTTTAATAACTGTATAGCTCGCCGGGTAAGCAGTACAATTAACACCTGACAAAATGCCAGCAGTGTAAATGAAGAACTTAAACATGCCAAAAAAACATAACCACATAAAATATATAATAATAAACATTTTAAAACAAATATTATCTGTTATATTTTATGAAAAACTGCTTTTAGTGGCTCAACATGCATTTCAATTCTTTATTGCTAATTTCCACTAAATTAGTTCCCTGCAATTACTCAGTGAGTCCATGTATAACACAATAATAAGGGCTAATTTTTATTGACAGTTATTAAGGTTGATATTTTTAAATTTTACTATCCGTTTGGTTCTGTTCTTCTTAGAAGACGTTATATGAAAAATGTTGAAATGAAAAAAAAGGAAAAAATGTAATCCTTATTCGAAAAACAAAAATCTGTATAAAATATTCACTGTAACAAGATGTGTTTTTAAAATTAATTGTAGTTATTGTGCGAGCATGAAAGTTATATGTACAGACAATTCTGTGCAACCGTCATTGTAAATAAAATTATTCCAATCGCCTAAAGCGCTAATCTTGGCCTATATATAAACTCTATACATGCAGTACGTATAAAATTTAAAGTTGTAATGGGCACAAACTCTACTATGAATTATTTTCTTAGGATTACAATAGCTTTAAAAGCATTTATTGATTATAATTTATACCTGAGTGATTAATTTAAAGTAAAGTTTCCCTCCATTATTGCTTTAAATTTTATAAGTTATTATAATTTTAATTGAAAATAAAGTTATTTTAATTTGTAAAATTTACTAAAAACATTTTTTCTCTCTTTGGTATTTCATTTCGTATATTATTTTAAATAAATATCTGATTTTATAAAACTATTTTTTATTGTTTAAATGATATTTAATATTGGCAGACTCCACGTCGGAAAGTCTTGCGTTTCTTCTTCTTCAGGTAATTTAAATATCTTATAATTGTACTGCAACCCTCCGTCAGGGTCAATGAAGTGGGCCAGCTCTGTTAGCGGCACTTCCAGACAGCACCCGGTCGCAAGTGCTTCTTCTACATCGACGTCTTCCATGAAAAGCTTCTGCGTATACTTGAACCCGATGGATGAGTTCCTCTTGGAGAAGGTGGTCACCGCGTAGAAGTCGCCCGACGCTTCTGAAGTGCTCATGGCGACAAAGAATACGTAAAACTTCCTCATCTCCGCGTCTATCATGTAATGCATCCAGAACACATTCTGGTACCCCTCTATGACGCTCACTCCATACGTGTCCAAATTTGGGTCCTCGAGAGTCAACCGGAACGAACCCACCGTCTTGTAAACAGCGTGGTTCATCCTGATGTGGTTCGGCATGTTCCTGGCGTCCCCTTCCCAGCTGCAATCCATTATGTGGCAGAACACCCTCCTGTACGGGCATTTGAAGTTTTCATGGTGTAACAGAGGCTTCAGCGGCATGTAGCTGTGGCAACCTTTTGCCCAGAAGAGGCATTTCCTTGGCAGACACATCAGCAGCCTATGAACCAGATCGGAGTTGGGGTGTAGGTTTCGAATGTTTGCTGCGCAGATCACGCATGAGGTCGTCTGCGGTCCACAGGTTGAGCAGAAGCCGTGCCCGTTTTCGCACCAGAACAGAGGCGGGATTAGTACGAATGAGCAAATCCGACATCTTGTCAGCTCCTCCAGCTCACCCAAGAGCAGATCTATGTGTTCTGGCGAAAGTCTGTTCTGAAACAGTGAATGGGGAATATAATCAAAACAAATGTTATACTATTAAACTGTAAAGCAAAAACCTTCAACATTTGCAGTAAGGGTGCGTTATCATAGACCTTAATCTCATCCGTTCTTGGAGGAGGAGGTTCCCCCAAATCGCATCATACAGATTTTTTAGAGGGGGTTTCAGGAGCAAAACATCATACTTTATGTCAGATGACTATCTGTGGGAAAACTTCTATAGCCCACTGTAGGTATGCAATATATAAACAACAATGGTTCAAGTGTACGTGGTGTAATTCCTATTTATTATGATAACATGTCATCAACATGTAAAAATGATTTAATCGTAGTAGCTTTAAACATACGTTATTTATGACACGAAGTCATCTTCTACAAAACATGAAATTATTTACTTGAACAAGCATAATTACTTAAACAAAGCTTAAGGTAGTTTTAATTTATATTCAGGTTAAATAT